>CM029538.1:945217-980217 GCA_017141395.1 Laodelphax striatellus | reverse complement strand
CTGAGAAGAGAGAGAGAGAAATTTGTATTATATGTGAGGGATGAAAGCCAATTCCATTATGAGATTACTCCTTTCTGGTCCAATTTTCGTCTAGCCACAATTTAATTTTCCAGCTATATCTATTTTCCAACAATGAAATTATTCAATTTTCAAATACAGAGTTTATATTGCCTCTAAATAAAGTTTTAGAGTGAAAATTGGTTACTATGAAATATTCTACATAACCTAGATTTGGACTGGCTTTAAAAGGGGGAAAGGGACAGTTTTGGGCATGAGCCTGCTGGACCTTAAGTAACATATTTTGTAAATTATTGAACAAATAAATAAATATGTAATAGAGGATGAGACACGCCCTGAAGGCCATAGTACAAAATCACGATACCTTGTGATTTTATTAATTCAAGTTTTTAATTAACTCTCATCATTTTTATGATCATTTTTTTCATCAAGTTTATATCAACATTTATATCAAAGTTTTATTTTCCAACCACATTTGATTCATCATCAATCATCATGCTTATTATTGTTACATGGCATACGAGTTGGTACGAATTGCAAACGGAATTCACATCTGTAAATTTGATCAAAGTTGAATATTATTAAACTTGAATTGTTCGTGAATCATGTAACTCACGACCACAAAAAAATTCTTCAGGCATAGCCGAAGCCGTCAGCCGGATTTGTTAGTTAATCAATCTTATCATTATAGTAATTCAATAGTAATTCATAATAAATATAATTTTATCATTAGTGATTCACGACCATTGTCGATTCAATAACATGATATTGATCAAATCATTCAACTTGGAATATTAATTCAGTGCTATTACTATATGAAACAAACACTTCAATACACAATCGGAAACACCAACAATAGTCTCATATCAATTCACATCTATATACCACTTCAGCCCTATTGAATATTCCAATGGAGGATCAACTCCACACACACACACACACACACACACACACACACACACACACACACACACACACACACACACACACACACACAACACAAAGCAACAACCACTCGGGGGCTAGAACATTACTATTGTCATAGAACATTTATTGACAACCCCCTCTCTTCAACCACCCACCCCCCACAAACCAACTGCAGAGCTCACAAATTATTCAGAAATACATCAACAATCAACAATCCATTCACTGAACCATTTACTTCCTATAGGCATAGGCTTACAGATACAGATATATGCAATACTGTTATAGAATTAGAATACATTGAAACATATGACACAAGCTTTGATAGAGATATTCAACATAGATACAAGCATGATTGGAATTCAGAACAATGAATAGAATAGTATGGGTTCTATCAAAGTCAAGTGGAAGTGAAACTGGCAACCAGCTGGCAGGCCTAAGGCTAAGCCCACATAGGGCTGTTGAGCCATTGACAAACAAACTATCAAAGGCAATATCATATTAGTATGAGTAGGCTACATTGTACAGCCTATATGTATATACTTATATTAATAGTTGTACAATACCAGGAATTGTATAATTTATTAGTATCAATCAATTGAATCAATCAATTTTATTCAAAATAAATAAATTTTTTGGTCCTGCAAAACCTGTAGGTTTTTCAGCAGGTACCAATTCAATACATATTTATTGTTGCAATCAAGTACAATATTATGAAACCAAACGATTACTTACAAATAATTTGCATGCAAATAGTAGAAAAGAAAGAAATAATATTGCTGTGAAAGCAATGAACGAATGTATTAGTACAGTGAAAAATTATTTGCTACTTTTGCTAATTTTCTGACAAACATTTTGAGGGGAATCAGTTCATGTTTCCTGTCTAATTTAGGTTGTTTGGCTTGAACACTGGTTTCTATAAAAATTCAATCTTCATGATTATACTTTATTGTCTTTGGTTGTACTGTAATAATATATTATTGTCTTTGGTAACATCCAATCAACAGATGAGACAAGACACAAATAAGAGATGGAGAAATTTAAATCCCAACTATTAATTCAATAATGTTTGTACACAATCAAAATTTTCATAAAAATTCTTTACAATTAAGTAAACTTAGGCGTAGCTACACACTAGACAAGCACTGTTAAAACGCAGCAAACCTTGATATAAATGTCTAGTACGAGGGTACTTCAGTCAGTTGTACAGGTTATTTTATTAGGTGGAATTTAAACGTTTACAGAAGGTAGAAAATATATACTTAAGAAGTATATGAAGATGCTATGCTGTGATATTAATTCAAGTCAGACTTATAGGTCTGAGTATATTATATAGATAATACACAAGTATTCAAGTTCAACTATTGAATTTGCTGAACAATTCCATCATGAAAACACTTCTAGTACTAGATCATTCAGTAGAAACTAAAAAGAATAGTAACAAACAAACAGTCTAATACAAATTTTCTTCCAAATTTCATTTACATCATGAAGCTATTTTATGATTTATCAGTGATCTATGACTCTCTCTAATGGCCGAACTTCTATTTGTGACGCTCCAAATCTTGCCAGAAATACTAGGCCAAACTATACTCTGTAATTCCACCATTAATAAAACATTGTATGGAAACAGACGTGTATAAAAGAACAGTTTGCCAATAAAAAGTCTATATGACACATACTGAACTTTTATGAACTCAATACTCTACCAAGTATCTAATACTCTAGTACAGTATCTGCTTCTACTCTACTATATCTGCTGCACAATTACAAACATGAAATATACTCACGACAATAACACTGGATCGGCATATTCAACATTTATGAAGCATTGTAGGCCTATAAATATGTATACCAAAGCCTCAACAAGTATGGAGCCTATTGGAAACTGAAGATAGTCCAATCTATAGATATATTTATATCAGCACTTCGGCTGAATACACATCACTCGTATCTTCACATGGAAGAATACAAAACCAATGTCACATAGCAATTTATGCATTATTAATACATATCCGTTTCGATCCAGCCAACAATGCATGGTCAAAACCCACTTCCATCAACTGTATTGCAATATTCAACCGAAAAACACGATTTGGTTTCCACAAAAAAGACAAGAGTTGTTTCCTGTATTCATTTATATTATTCACCGTTTCAAACTGTCAAAAATGTAGAATTCTATTCAATATTCCAATCTATAATTGAATATTATATTATTAAATAGTCCAAGTTATAATCCCTACAATAAATTGGTTAAATTTTATGAAAACCAATTAATATTGAGTATGTTATCAAAATCGTGAAACAAACACAAAGAACCTTGGTTTCAGCGCTTGTTACGTATGAATTGCCAGTATAAATTACATATAAATTACGTATAATTATATTATATTCAATTGCCAGCAAGCGCTTGCAAAGCAACCAGCTTCATTTGTGAATGCACATATTAAACTTTAAAAACTTGATTTGCTGGTATGTTGAAGCTTCTAATCTCAAGTTTATCATTAGTTAAAATATTTTAGATTATTGATTTTCATTTTCTGACCATTTCCTACACTCTTCCAGAGTTACCAAATAGAAAATTAAATCAAATTCAACTAACTCATTAGTCTCTGTCTTATTAACACCAAGGGATAGTAACACAAATATTTAAAAGTCCTGTAAAACAGAAAAAAGGCGGACACACAATGGACATAGTTAGCACAGCTAACTTTCTAAGTCTAGTCTAGTGTGTGCCCACCTTTCCCTGTACTACAGGACTCCTAAAATCTTATTTAACAGGACCCTGATTTTTTAGGATGTTTGAAATGAATTATTGAATTGTAACTAACCTGATTTATTGTAAAACCTAATTACTAACCTTACTTATCTCTTCTGAAGATAAGTTACAGCGTTCTTAAATAATATGGGTCAAATATACATTTTCAAGTTCCTTGATGTACATCTTCATATAAATTACTGACAAATAATTCATAGAATAATTTTAATTTGTGAACTATTTTACAGAAGAGCAAATCAGACTACTTTCAACGGTCGGCTTCAGCCAGAGAGAATGTCTCAACTATTTGCCCCCGCTCTTTCAGCGAACTGAAGAATTGGAAACAAGACCTGATTGGCAGCACAGTGAGTTCGAAAACTTAAATTATTCAAAACTTGGCTTACAAAAATCACAAACTCTGAGAAAAATCACATAGAAAGTGCATATCTGGGGCCTGTTGCATGAGAAAATACAAGCTAGTAATACTAGTTGTCACTATGGTAACTTGCCATCTGACAACTAGTATTACTAGCTTGTATTTTCTCATGCAATAGGCCCCTGTTGGTGATAGCAATAATAATACAAATTTTGAGTGATTTTGAAATTCACAAGCTTTGTACAGATTCATCTTGAAAACGCATGAGTCACATAATATCAATCGATTATTATTCCAATAATAATTTTCAAAGTTTACAAACTATGTGAATATATACTTCTTGAAAAATGCATGTCTTTTGGTGATTTCAACAGTAGTTTTTTGGAAATTTACAAACTTGTAAATAATTGTCTTGAAAATGCATGATTCTTTGTTATTTCAATAGTAACTTCACCATTCTGTTCAAAAGTCTTGTGTGATTTCATAGCGTGAACTAGACTATAAAAGCTATTTTCTATGAATTATATAAGGCTTATTCCTTCAACTCACACTTCAGTATTACTGTATTTTATAGATTAAAAACCAATGAATTTAGCCTGGAACTTAATTCCAGGAAGATAACAAAAAACACTGTTACAGTTATCTTACCTCTATGTGTGTGGTTTGATTTGTTTCTATGCTTTTCAAAAATGTATCAAGTGTGAGTTCTAATCTTAAAGTTAGAGGCATAATCCCTCAACTAAAACTTCAGTATTATTAATTTTTATACTTATAGTTCTGAAAACCAAAAGTGAGATTAGGTTCAATCTTTGATCTATTTCAGTATTCCACATAAGTAATAAGTAATATTCCACGAGATAATCGAAATCTATATGATTAGTCTATGCTAAAACTCAGACTTGATAACTTTTTTAAAAGCATAGAAACAAATCGAACCACACACAAAGAAGCAAGATAATTTTAGTGTTTTACTTCAGAATTCACAAATCTAATTCTTTATCTATACTCAACACATATTAAAACAATGGCATAAAGTCTTTTTTGAAGAGCACAGGAACAAATAGAACCGCACACGTAGAAGCTAGGAGAGGTTCAATTCATTCCAGTGCTTTACAAAACGAAGCCGTACTTGCATAAGAATTTACCGATTCAACTCAGACATTGCGTGCCAGTAAGCATTCAAACTGGAACGTCGAAATTCCACACAGTGTGTTGATTTGAATAGCATTAGCCCCATAAAACGTCTATTTTTTACTCTTGCTTCTATACTATACCCTTCACTACTTCAGAACAATCCTACTTTTGCATAGTGTCATTCAAGAATAGAAAATTCAAAAGATAAGAAAATAAAGGAATAGAGTACAAGATGATAAAGAGAGAATAAAATAAAAAATATAAAGACCTGAAAAGAAGGAGACTAAGGCTAGGCGTACACCGGTTAGTCAAGACAAGACAAGATTAGTCACGTTTAGTCACAGTAATTTACATAGTTGCTTATGAAGCAGCACACAATGATGCAATGACTAATCTGTGTGTGTTGCTTCATAAGCAACTATGTGGAGTACTGACTAATCGTGACTAATCTCGTCTTGTCTTGCCTTGACTAACCGGTGTACGCCTAGACTTAACATCTTTTGAGGCAGCTTCAATATCATACTCAAATCACCTTCAATAAACTATATTTTCAAGTATCAAACCAAGTAGTTACAAGTAATCCAAGTAAACATCGAACTCTACTCAGACAATCTATTCTAATACTGATACTGATAGCGTAATCTGAAACAATTCCATCAATATAAATATCCATCATGCATCTTAAACGTCAACAGTATCACACATTTGAATATTCTACACTACAAAATACACCATAGAGATATACACACACACATGGTTGCACACGTGGTACATAACCCAACAATATTCGATGTATCAGCTACAAGCCGATATGAGCTCGTTATTTTTTATCGTCTATCAAAACCCCTCTTCTCTCTCTACTATCTAACATCCCCCCCCACCATCAAATACATCTCCGCTATCACAACGATATCACTCTTACCTCCCACCCCCCTCTAAACCAGGGCCTACCCAATCCAAAATAGGAATTTCCCCCACACTCCTCAAAGTACCTCATTCCAAAAATCCCCTTCTACCTCCATCCCCCTTAATAGGTTCTAAGGGTACCCAAACCCCTTCTTTAGCCCTCCTACTTCTTCTAAAAGGGTACCTTCTGCACCCCTTATTGGGTACATCTCCCCCACCCTCAAAATACATCCCTAAACCGTTTCGGAGTAAAGATACCCCCCCACAAACTCTTACAGCAGCATTGACATCACCCATACATCAAACTAAACTTTCTCGCTAAACACTTTGAGGCAACGAGATTGCAACCGAAAATAAGATTCTAAAACGAGTATTGCTTGCAAGGAAAGCAATTTTCATTTCAGCAACCCATTTTCGGTAGATTCATTTTTGAGATATTACCGTACTTTCCAAAAAGATAGTAGATACATTACTTTTAGTACTAAGATCTTGATATCAAGAAACGATTGCGTAAATTCGTTCTGAAATATTACCATAGAGAAAGCATACGCAAGCTTGTGTCTGCTTTTAAGCTTTTACATATATTATATGCTTTCTCTATGATATTACTTTCAAGCAAGTTATACTAATTCGATAAGGCTAGGCGTACACCGGTTAGTCAAGACAAGACAAGACGAGATTAGTCACGTTTAGTCACAGTACTTCACATAGTTGCTTATGAAGCACCACACAATGATTAGTCATTGCATCGGTGTGTGCTGCTTCATAAGCAGCTATGTGAATTACTGTGACTAAACGTGACTAATCTCGTCTTGACTAACCGGTGTACGCCTAGCCTAAGTAAGATACTCCATTAAATATGGAACTACTCAGATTTTTAAAGGAGGAATTTGATTCATTATTTCGGTTAATATGTTTTGATATAATGAATTATTATTTATTGAACGTTACTATGATATTGCATGAACGATACAACTGTGACTATGAACGTTGCATATGATATTGACTTTGATTAGTTAAATTTTGAGATATCAGTTGAATTTTCATATTAGGTAACGCTTTTTGGGAAAATTTTTGAATTCTTTCTCAAAAGCAAGATAAGACTAAACTCTCTACTTACTAGACCTGAGGTACAGAACAATAGTAGTAGTAATAGTAACAGTAGAATGATGTTTGTCAGATTATACCAATTAGTATTGGTATTAGAAAAACAGTGCAAAAGTCAAGAAAATAAGTGAATATTCTCGGTAAAACATCACTGACACCAAACATAAAGTCGATAAAAATCAAGGTAGGGTGCAAAATCAATCAACACACAAGAAAAATCATTGAAGAACTACCAAATAAGTGAAACAACAAACAAAACTCGTTAAACCAATAAGGAAACTATGAAAACTCGTGAAAACAACAAGTCATGAAAAAACCACTAAAAATAATGACATTCACGTCAATCCAAGTTCCAGCAAGGAGGCAAACTCATTGTTACGCCTATCAATCAGAAAATAAAGTGGTGGGGATCGATTTTCCAGTCAAAATAGCGGAAATGAGGCCAAGTTTTGAGGAAAGCCTAAGTGAGTGAGTGAGTGAGGGAAACAACAAGCATGTTCAAAGCTTTCAACAAATATGTCAACAAAACCTTAATGGCCGGCAAAGCATGCCCCCCCCCCCCCACCAACAACACTCTGACACAATCAAAGTTTGATTCTAAAATAGACAGCTAACTTCCCTTACAAAGTCTGATTCTGAAATAGAGAGGTAACTTCATTTAGAATATTCTAAAATTTTGTAAAGTTCTTGTAAGTTTAAAATTTTGTAGAATCCTTCTGATTCTAAAATAGACATGTAACTTCCTTACTTTACAAAGTCTTCTATTTTCTTATCACTACATCCACATTAATACAATCAACAATGGTGGTAGAGTGGACCTCATTGTCCAAACTTCGCCACGTCAGAAAAATAAAGAAGTCATTCTAACAATATAAATCGACAATTACCAGCAATGAGAGAACAACAATTTTCAGATTTTTGTCTCGCTTAGTTCAATACATTATTTTGAATTCCATACCGTCAGTTAAAATATGGATTATCATTCAATAAGTTGAATTACTAGGTAATGAGAGAATAAATATGCATGTAATATCGTACATGTTGGCCCTATTACTATCATAATCAAGATATATTAGGCTGCGATAACCTATTATGAGATAATAATATTAAACACGTCTGTAATGCAGAGTAGGCTATTAAGAACAGATGAGACAAGAATTGGTTAGCCTATTACAGACTATGATAATCTTATCATATAGGGCTTATATGATAAGATTATCATAGTCTGTAATCTATTGATAGTCTATCTATTTGGCTAGTCTATGGGGAAGGATAATATTATTACAAAATTTCAATGGAATAAGATATTTGGGAATTTAGTTCAATCTATAATGATGCTATATTTACTATAAGATACAAGGTATAGTTAATAAATAAGATATTTAAGAATTAAATACAAAGAAAGGATGAACTTGCCAATCCACAACGCAATCCAGATATTGATACGCACCTTTATTCCGAAAAATGAATTGTTATCCGAATCCCTGGAACAAAAGAGAGCAAAATTTATGGAAATTGTTCAATAAATTGTGAATAAAGTTAAGCATACATCAAAATATTCACCAAATTCTCACACTTGTCCTGACAAAAGATCAAATTTGGACTGAACCAATAATTTGTATTAGAAAAAAATTTAAAAAAATTGATTATTGAATTTGGATTATGGCCACTATCAAAATATCCAGCTTATTTGGAAACCAACGGAAATCTAATTATATCTGAAATTTATTTCCTCCATGTACTCTAGAAAGCTTTAGAATATGAACAACTTATCACAAAATAAAATATCCAAGACTGTCAAAAAATACAAAGTACAAAAATGTCCCAGATATTTATGGCAATGTAATAGGGAATGTAATAGGGCCTACTCAATAGAAACTTCAAAAAAAGATTCAAAATCAATACTTTTCTGTACATCTGAGGCATCACACGTCAACAGTCAACCACTTTCCAAACTGTTCAATAACATTTTAAAGTCAGTTTCATAAAACAGATCAAAAATAACCACTAATATTACCGCAAGTACGGAACCTGTTAAATAGGTTAGGCTAATTTTGTTGGTGATTCTCCCCTAGGCCTACAGGTATTAAAGTACTAATACACAGATTTCCTAAAACAGAAGGTATAAAAATGACAAACACAATGTCAGAGTACTCACTTTAATTAAATAATTATTATCAAAATAGCTCCAATGTGATTATCAATATGTATGACCATGTTACACATTATCTATTAAAATCACTTCATACAATTCACCTGTATAAACACTGTTTAAAAACACAAATTCAGCAATTGTGTCAAACAAACTAATCTATCATTCAAAATCACTTCAATTGTATAAAACACTATTTATAATCACAAATCCCAATCTAATCTATCATTTTCGGAATCTTTTGTATGATATTTCCAGTCTCGTTTTAAATTTATTTTGTATGTTTTTTCATCTACTTCAAAATCTTTCGCTCTCAATATTGAGGACACTTTCCAAACAAAATGGACTCTACTTCATGTATCTTGCAATAACTAAAACATTTTGCAAGACCTGTTCTCCAAATTTACAGTTTTTAAGCGCACCGATCTTTATTGCATTTCTGAACGACGGATTTTGAAAAGCACTAATTTGAAACATCTTATACGGTTTTGAAACGCACGGTAGTGTTTGTGAGTGCAATTCGTTTTCAATTTGACAAAAAAGTTCTCAAAGATTCTCTTCAATTCTGTTTCAGAAGAGTTGAATTATCGTACATGCCTACAGGTGTACAAAAATAGTACCCGGCCTTTCGATCGTTACAGGAACCTGCGCTCGTTCACAAGTAAATTGCATCACTTGAAATTAGAATTATAGTATAAATTTTTGTTAAAAAGTATGTAATTGTTCCTATGCCGGTTTCAGAAACACTCAGATATATCCAGATAATATATATAATTCTAGATCCATCAGCATATACATGCATACGACGATCACTTCAATTCGATAATATAATAATAATTATAACAGTCTCATGAAATTAATCAATCAATAAATAATTTATTTAATAATTTACAAAGGAGAGTACAACAGGCTTATGCCCAAAACTGTTCCTCTTCCAATTTATACAAACAGTCCAAATTCAGGTTATGTCATACAATCTTACTTAATCACAAATTTCCTCTTCGAAAATAAAAGCAGAACAATTTTAGAATTTTCAAATAAGTTCATAGGCTATTAGAGTTGCCAACAAAATCACCAAATAAAAATCCAAGTTACTGAAAATTTCGAATTAACATAAGTAGAAATAATAGAAACGAATGAGTACAAAATTCTACTCTTATAGGAATCGAAAAACTTTTTTAGAAATACAATAATATTTATAAAATACAATATTATTTACAGATAGGTAGAAAAATTACGAAATCTAGTTTACTGTATCAACTAGATAAAGGTTCTTATTCAAGAAATACTAGTTTACTATTGCTAATAGCAATTATTATTTCAAACTTTATGGGCATACTGCGATAAAAGTTAGATAAAAATTAATAAAATTTTCAACAGATGTATTCTCATCATTGATGATTTCAATGAATCCTCAATTATGAGACCAGCAATCTTCGCTAAGAGCAGATTGCTCTTTTCAAGAACAGATGCACACAACTAATGATAACTACTTGGAAACTTTCAGAACTTCTCTGAACTTTGGCAACAGTTGCTTGTCCAGACTCTGACAAGAGTTGCAAGATTTGTGTATGAACTGACAGACAAGTTTCAGTCGAAATTATTCATTCTGGTAAAGCCTAATTTATTCTAGAGTTACGACAACTGGAGTATGAAAGTGAAGGCGACAACAGACAGAGAAAGATGAAGGAGATACTATACAACAGATCTCAAGGAAATTGCAAAATGGATTAGATTAGATTACTTTATTCATGTAGACAACAATAATTATAATTGCTTAGATTCTAGATTACAGAAGTTTTAAGTTGGATGAAGGATAAGAAGAGAAAGGAGAAACGATAGTAAAGAAGAAGAAGGGAGAAGGGATGGAGAAAACTAAGAAAAAGGATGATAATGAGGAAGAGGAGGAGGGGGATGAGAGAGGAGAAAGAGTAGAATAGATGGAGGAAAAGAGATGGATGAAACTAAGAAGAGGAAGAAAAAGGATAAGAAGAATAAGAATAAGAAGAAGAAGAAGAAAAAGAATAAGAATAAGAAGAACAATAAATAAGAAGAATAAGAAGAATAAAAAGAAGGAGAAGAGGAGGAGGGATGGAGAAAAGTGAAAAGAAGAAGTGTGTGGGAACAAGGAAAAGGGATAGGAGGAGGATGAGAAGTAGGAGAAGGAGGGAAAGCAGGAAGAGAGATGCAACAGGAGAAATATGAGGAAACTGAAGGGAAGAAAGATAAGACGAGCAAAGGAAGAATAAAAAGAAACAGAAGAAGCAGCAGCTGAAAGATAACAAGGAAGAAGAAGAAGAAGAAGAAGAAGAAGAAGAAGAAGAAGAAGAAGAAGAAGAAGAAGAAGAGCAGGAAAAGGAGAAGAAGACGGCGGAGCAGGTGGAGGAGGAGGAGGAGAAGCAGACACAGAATAAAGTTCCTAGTTTGATCCAAGAGTAGCAATTCAAGAGACGTGTTGGTGGCTCTGTCTCTATTTTTTAATTTTCTCTCTCGCTTTTCTTCGCAATAAACTATTAAACTTGAGTATTTTCTGTCTCTTTTCTTGCAATAAACTAAGGCAGCCGCCACACTGTTGCTGTTGTCTTGGGATAAATCCAAGTTTGGGCGGCCAGATCCAGATTTTGATGTAATCACAACGGGCGGTGGAGGTTTTAAAAGGGGGGGGTGAGAATAAAATGGTGGGGGGGGGGGAGGTTGGGAATCTGGTTGGGTGGGGGGAGCCAAGATTGTAAAAGAATGTCTGGAGAGGGATACAGATCCAAGTGAAAGGGTAGAGACGTCTAGAAGGCGGTTGTAAATCTGAGAGAAAAGAGTGGGTATTTAAGAACAAGGGCATAGAAATACTGGGGATGAGTTAGCAATCTAGCAGGGGTAGCAACATGCAGGGAGGAGAATTGTAGTAAAGAATGAAGAGAAACGGTTGAGGAAGCAAATCCAAGAGAAATGTTGGATATTTAGAAAGGGTATAGAAATCCATAGAAGAGATAAAAGAAATCTAGGCAAGAGATAGATGTCAAGGAGGAAGAATAATATTTCGTTATGAAAATAAGATTCAGTATTCGTTGAGCTTGTGAAAAGAAGACAGGAGGATTGAAGATTTTTAGGAGGATTGGGGAGAGTGGAGGTTGTTTTTAAACGAAATTCTGACACAAAACCCCTTATTTTACAAAAGTTTATCATGTTCTTTCAGTTTTTCTAGAGTTAATCCGTTCTAAGTATTGGCATATTTATTGTGGAAATGAAACTTCGATATAACCTTGTTCTACAAAAGTTGTTTTGTTAGTTTTTTATTATAATAATTGCAGAGTGTATCAACCATAACTGCTAATAAATTCTATGTAGAAATAAAATTTCTCTTCTACAATAAAAATAAAAAGATAGAGATAGAAATCCCGACTAACTTGAAAATCTATAAAAGTTCAATAATGTTATTTCAGGGATATTGTAGAATGCATCCCACAAAAGTAACGGGATTCCTATATAAAATGCAATCAATTAATACATCTCATGTACATTCAGTCCACTACCGGGTGGATTATATAGGTGACACGATGATAATTATTAGATATAGCAGGATCCTTTTAACTTGTCAGAAATCAGCTGTTTCAGTAATAATTAAACATTGATTTCGACACAATAATCAAAAGGCTTAAAAGTCTTAAAGACCTTTAAAGTCTTTAAAAGACCTTTTTAAAGAAGGCCTTTCAAAGAATAACTTTTTGAAAGACCTTTTCAAGAATCTGCGAGATTCAGCATTTGTAGGTTAAGTATTGTGATCATATATGCTCGTCGATCATAATTATGTTTTCTGACAAGTTAAACGGATCCTGCTATACTGTCCATACTTTGTTCATGATAGAACAGAAACCAAGGGTATAAAGAGAAACAAAAAATCATAAATAGTACACGGTGTATTGAATTTAAAAATTCAATAAGTCGCAGTAGATAGGAAAAGGAGCAGAAAAAGAAGGAAAGATATGGAATGAGGAGGGAAAGAAAAGCCCGAGGACAATACAAAGAAAAGCAGTAGTAGTATTAGATAAGAGAATCATAAGGCACAAGCAGCATAAAAAAGAAACAGACTACAAGCCATGAATGTGACAACACAGGGACATTGATATCGTTTTGGGAGAAAAAAAGAGAAAAAGTGCGCAGACATCCCATCCGGGAAAGACCAGTGCACAAATGGAAAATAGATAGCAGAAAATAATGGAGGAAAGAAAAAGGAAAAAGAGGAACGGATGCAAAGAACATGAATGAAAAAGAAGGAGGAGAAGAACAGACAAAGGATAAGAAGATAAGAAAAAAGCTGGATAAAGAAAATTAAGAAAATAAAGAAAGAGAAAACGAAGAAGAAGGAAAAGTGAAAGACGGAGGGAAAGAAGAAGATGAAGAAGAAGAAGGAGGAGGTAGAGGAGGAGGAGGAGAAGAAGAGGTAGAAGATTAAGAAGAATATTAGAACAAGAAGAAGGAAGAATAAAGAAGGAGGTAGGATAAATAGTAGAATTAAGGAATAAGAAGAAGATAGAAGAACATGAGTACTGAAAACTAGATGGGATTGAAGAAGAAGAAGAAGAAGAAGAAGAAGAGGCAGAAGTAGAAAAAAAAGGGGCGAAGAAAAAGAATAAAATGATCAAGGAGTATAAAGAAAACGGTAGGAAAACAATCAGAAAAAAGCATAGCTCTACAACACCCAAAGGAAATCTTATAGAATAAAATCACACCAGCAAATACTGTATATATCCAGCAACACTGGCCTACCACATATTTCCAAAATGAGGCTATATGTATAGTTCAGACCTTACAAATATTGGAACAGAGCTGACATATCCAGGGTAGGAATACATCCTCTCACCGAAAAAATCCCCAAAATATGAGAGTTCAAACAAACAAACGAGAAATGTGCTTTACTAGAAGCCGAAAACAATGAAAAAAAGAGAAAAATGAAGATAGGAAAATTGATAGAAAGAGGAGAGAGAGAGTAGAAAGAGAAGGACGAGTTCAGAGTTAGAAAAAGTAGACATAGAAAATCTATTAGGGACGAGTGAAAAGCTATTATGATCATGATGAGACAAACATCAACTCCCAAACTGCAAACACTGTAATATTGAAGTAAATACAGTAACATCATAGCCCGATAAGATAAAAGTTGGGAAAATTCCTGTTTTCCTCTACTGGACATATGCCCGGTTTCTCTGTTGTTCAATAAACTATTGAATCAATAATTTTTTTTGCATTTGAAAACACATTTTTATTGATTCAATACTGCTATTGGATCCATAAACTGTTTAGGAACGACTGAGAAACCGGGTAGACTGATAAGTATAATTGGGTTATATCAACAATCCTTACAGAATAACATTATCAAATAATGAAGCCTGATGCCACAGAATAAATCAACAGAATACTTAAAAACAATCATTATAATTCAGTTGTTTTTAATAATGAATGAGAAAAACGTGAAGATTGTGAAACCACTATTTACTTTACATTGAATATAGATATTTAAAGTTTGCCATGGTACTGCAAATGTAGAATATGGTGGTAGCCTATACATGTAAAAGGAATAGTGATTTGACAATTTCCAAGTTCTTCTTATTCATTCATAATATACTAATACAACACTACTGATGGGTTTAGTTGAATTAAAGACAATTCTACAACTTAAATTGAGTTATTCAGATTAAATTATCTTTAATTAAATACACGAATATATTATTATTTTGGCACGCATAGAATTTAACAGAGAACACCTACTAACTTACAATACGTTCACAAAATAGAGAAGATCAGTCTAAGGAGAAACGTTGAGGAAAGTTTTCTATCAATACAAGAAGAGGAAGAAAACACAACAGAAATTAGCCTACTTCAAGGAGATAGAAAGAAATACAAAAAGCTAACGAATAGTAAATAAGAAATCGGAATCGAATCAAAGAAAAAGACACAAAGGAAGAAAACTAACAATAAATAAGAGAATAAGTCAGAAATTGGAAACAGAATCGAGAAAAAGCAGTCCTAACTCCCATTGAATACACATGAATAATAGCAAGAACGACTTTTCCAATAAACCAAACCAGTGTAGCGTGTGTGAAGACTTCCACTCAATTCTTTGTAAAACAAAATCACTTTCCCTTATCACATCATTAATTTCTTAGAACCATTCTTGATAGAACTACTGGGTAGAGGAATCAATAATATCTTCAAGCTTTATTTGAAAAACCACTCGACAACAATGTTCGTTTTGTATTTGAATTAACAAGGGAGAAAGGTATATGTTATCTTGGATCTTTACTTGATAAACTACTCCATAAAACCATTCTTCTGAAACTGTATTTGATAAATTGTAGGACAAAATAACATAATACGTTTTGGACATTGTGTTTTTATCCCACACAAATTATTGTACTATGAAGATGAAAGGAAATGGGATATTGCACCAATTCAGTTGCTGTTGAATCATAATAATTAATTGAACGAAATTCCTAATAAATGCCAAATAATATATTCTGAAGTCTTCAGAATATTATATGGCATTAATATCTATATTAGCCTACAGTCATACACTTCAGAGAAATTAAACCTTTCAAACCAACAATGCAAAGGGAATAACTCTATATGAATTTTATCAAGAATCCTAATTTTTTTAGATGTTTTCACATTTTGCCTCTCAATCCTTAACAATTTCCAAAGTATACTAATCATTGACAATCCGTTTCAATTGAAAACTGTCACGATATGTGATTTATGCATTTTTCACTTGATTTCTGTTATTTTTGCAGGGATGCAGAACCTATCAATCTCCTGTGCTCTGGTCTGCCTGATAATACTGGGATCCTCAGCACTGGTCGGATCTTTTGGTGTTCTTAAACATCAAATAAGCGCCGTGCTAGTTACTGGAGTCATGTATTTATTAGCTGGTAAGTATGTTGAGCAATTTAGATTAAAACTATTCAGTAGTAAACGTCTGATTGTACTGGAAAACTGCATATAGAGTTACAATAGCATAACCAATTTATAGGGAAATTTTAACCTATTTATTAGGGTAATTTAGTTTTAAAAAAACATGCTTTGGAACTGTCTTCTGAAGCCTGTAGATTGGAATTTAATCTGATTTTAAGCGCTCATCATAAATGTTTCATAGCTATGATAGCTTCCTCTATTTTTAGTAATTTATAAATTAATAAAACTTTCCTTCAAAGGAGTTACTATATTGATGTATCTACTCTTTTTTATGAATGAGAATGTAGAATTCATTGCTGTACAACATATTCATTTGTTATAACAGTCTAATTTGAGTGTGCATACACAGCAATGATAGAAGAACCACCAGCCTTTCCAACCAAAAATGTTTCAGTTAGCCTATGTTTATTTGCGGAGTGAATTGATTTTATAAGACAATTAACTTTATTGTAATTAATTAATATTTTTTGTACTCATATAATGCAGTGAAATTAAATTTTATTCAATTATGCATGACTATTATTCAAGTTATCTTTGTTTTGTGATATTATTATGTATTTTTCTTTGTCTATATTGTATTTATATTGGTCAAATAAAATTTATTTATTCAACTGATAAAACGAGTGACTCTGGCTCAATTAATTTACAGACCTAAATAATATTCTAAGACAGATTTTAAATTGATTTGTACAGAAAAATCTTTTTTTTATGAGAGGTAGAATGAAGAAACAGTGAAGAATGATAATATATTTATTGACCGATATTAGTAGTATCTTTTTTCTCTAATTTAATTTAGTAGGAAGATTTATAGAAGTTTCAATACTGATTTATGTCAAACATTCAATTTTGTTTGATTCGGAGCATTTGTATAGCAGGATCCAATTCAACTTGTCAGAAATCAGCTGTTTCAAAGAGCGATATCACAATACTTAACCTACAAATGCTGAATCTCGCAGATTATTGAAAAGGTATTTTAAAAAGTTATTCTTCGAAAGGTCTTCTTCAAAAAGGTCTTTTAAAGACTTTAAAGGTATTTAAGACTTTTAAGCCTTTTGAATATTGTGTCGAAGTCCCTGTTTAATTATTACCAAAACAGCTGATTTATGTCAAGTTAAATGGATTGTGCTATATAGCAGGATACAATTAACTTGTCATAAATCAGCTGATCGACGAGCATATGATCACAATACTTGACCTACAAATGCTGAATCTCGCAGATTATTGAAAAGGTAATTTAAAAAGTTATTCTTTGAAAGGTCTTCTTTAAAAAGGTCTTTTAAAGACTTTAAAGGTATTTAAGACTTTCAAGCCTTATGATTAAATTGTGTCGAAATCACTCTTTAATTATTACTGGATCAGCTGATTTAAGACAAGTTGAATTGAATCCTGCTATAACTCCTACTAGTGGTCAAGGATTTTTCTTTTGCTGGTGGTGTCTGAATATCAAACTGATATGCTTTGATTCACTTTGATTCAAATTGCCTATCTTTAATATATTTATTCATTTACATAAATACTATCTAGAAGATATTGTTTCCTTTGTTAATAGAGGATGTAATCTTTGATATTTTTCTGTTTTGTTACTCGTCGTCAGCACACAAACCAAGGTTTTGCTGGTAACGCCCAATAAAAGATTGATATTCTACCTTCTAATTTTATGTCCTTTTTTTTAGTACATCTTATTCCACAATGAATATAATTTTAAAAACATACGACTCTCAGTTTCGATGCTCATGGCATCATCTTCAGTGTTCAGTCGAGCCTTAAACTTACATTTATTTCTACACCTTATATTTTCGTATTTATATTGTTTCTAAGGCAATAAATTTATTGAGTAATTGATTGATATGCAATGCATGCCACTATTGGTAAATCGCAATTGTATTCACACTTGAACCAACCTAACCTAACCCTCACTTATGTTGCAGCCACATTCGCCCTGTTCACCCTAACCATCATCCACCTGAAACGACAGCAAACCAAGTCGAAATCGAGTCCCTCCTCAGGGGGCGGCGCGGTTTCACCCGGTGCCGCCAGCATCGAATGCCTCAACAGCATTGCCGGCTCCCCATCGACGGCATCCTCCCCGGCGACGAGCGGCTCCCCCCTCCTCGGCGACGGCGTCTCTCCGGCCAACCGGTCCGCCCTCGACCCCGCCCTCCTCGCCGTCTGGGCCGACTACTATCCAGCGCGCGTCTTCAACGTAGGCTGGTCGCTGGATCTGGGCTGGGGCGGAGTCACCCTCTGTGTACTGACCAGTGTACTCTGGATACTGCTATCCAAAATCATGCGATACAATCCGATATCGTCTTCTATACTCGCTTAATATAAAGGGACGTAATATAGAGGGACATCTTTGACGAATATAAGATATTAAGTATTAAGCTGGGTTTACACCAGATGTCGTTGACACATTTTTGTCGTTCAATTTTAGAAAATTGTCGATCAATTTGTCAACAATTTGTCGATCAATTGTCGTTCACAATTTTAGAAAACACTAGAATTTCTTGCGACATTGTGTCAATGACAATTATTGTCAACGACAGAAAATCTGTGTTTGTGACAATGTCACAAGTTTCCCATCGAGAGTCGGTAAGATCAAAGGACTGTCGTTGACAAAATGTCAGTCACAATGTCGCATTATATGTAAACGCTGCGGTGACATTTGTCTGCGACAAAAGCCTCCTTTCTTGCTTGGATGTGAGATACAATATGTCATTGAAAAAACCATTTACATCAATGACTTTTGTCACAGTTTTCAACAAAATCGTTTACATCAAACTGCGACTTTTGTCAATGACATTTGTTTGTGACAAGTATGTCGTTGACAAAAGTCATTGACAGTACTGTCACTGACTTTGGTGTAAACCCAGCTATAGAGGGACATCTTTGACGAATATAAGATATTAAGTATTAGGCGAATATAAGATATTAAGTATTCTCTTCAAATAGTTTTGAGTTATGCAGCAAAGACGTCATAAAATTATTCAACTAAAATTGGATATGACATTTAACCCCGGTCGTACACCGGAGCAATAAGCAATAGGCAACTATAGTGCGATTCACGTCAAGAAGTCAGCATTGCTTAGATGGGAGTTTGCTATCCTTGTTCAGCACAAGGCAGTTGATGATGTCTCTATCCTATTCGCACTGTGCATAGTTGCCGCACTGTGCATTGTTGTCGCGCACAGTCCCATAAAACACGTTTGGTGCAGTTTTCTCTTTCTCTCTCAATGAAACTTGGCATCAATGCTCCTCATATAAACAATGCTGACTTCTTGACGTGAATCGGACTATAGCAACATATGGATCATATGATTGTCTACTCTATACAAACCAATAGTTCAATGCACACCGAAACAGCTGCTTTTAGGTGTGCATTGGACTATTTGTTTCTATAGAGTAGACGATCATATGATCCAAATGTTGCTTATTGCCTATTGCTTATTGCTCCGGTGTACGAGCTGCCTAAATGATAAGCATTTAAGGCTGTATTCTATTGAAGTATTTATGTCGGGTAACACCAGGGTAGGCTCATTTCCAAATTTTAATTCATGTAATGAACTATTTTAACAGCGCACTATGTTGGACTTCAATGAGAATGTAGCTTATTTTTTTCAAGAAAAAGGCATTTCAACTAAAAATTTCCAAAACTGGAAACGTGGAGCATTCCGACTGCTTTCAATCTACCAAATACAGTAATTTTGAAATCCATTAATTCAAAGAAAAGAAACATACGCTATGCTTCTAGGTAAACGCTTAGTGCAGTTTATTGCTGACCATTGAATTCATGAGAATTGGATTCATAAAAAAATGTACTATTACTTTTTGTTATATGGCTATATCCAGCGACCACATAAAACAATTTGTATTATGTGGTCACTGGCTATATCCTACGACCACATTGTTATTATTAGTAATACTTTTTATAATAATTGAAAACCATCAATTCAAAGAAAATAAACATAAGCTAGGCTTCTAGGTAAACGCTTAGTGCAGTTGATTGCTAAGCATTAAATTTATGAGAATTGTTGAAATTCATAAGAAAATTGTATTACTTTTTGTTACATTGCCATATCCATCGACCACATAGTAACAAACTGTTATTATTAACAATAAGTTTTAATAATAGTTGTTATTTTTGTGTAATTTTTATCATTACGCTAGCTGTATAGTGCTTGATCAACGAATTCAAAAGCAAGTCTTTCCCAATCTAAGCATAAATATACTAGTATAGAAAAATTATTCCCATAATTTACAGGTATGCTGTTTAATTTACTGTATAGTAATTGTACCAAACTATTCAAATATTGTATGAAATTCACATATTTAAGAAGAAAAATTGTTGAATTAATTCAGATTTTATACTGTTAACTGTTACTTTCATCTCGATTATATAGCTAGCTAGCTTCTTGTAGTGATGAAAAATAAATTCTATTAGCGTTTGTTTGACTATCATTTACTTGGTTTAATCCTGTCATTTTATTCAATTTTAGAGGCCAAAAAATTAAGATGTCCTGTAAAACAGGGAAGAGTCAGACACACACTGGACATGCATTGCACACGGCGTACAATGGAAGAAATTTATACGTCTAGTGTACTAAGGCCATTTCCCTATAAAAAAAAGGTTTTCTAAACATCATGAATAAATAAATAAATAATTTTATTATTGGAGGCAACAGGTGGAAATCCATTTGCCTCCTTCACACAGTAGGCAACAATTTACAACACAATATTGAATATGAAAAGAGAAATTCACAGAAAATTCAATGAAACACGACCCAGGATGAAATACACCGGATTTCAAGAGAATAAATTGAGTTTATGTACTTCAAGAGAGGTTTTTGTACACTATCTAATATATTTCATTTGCAATTCCGTCTAGTATAATAACATTGAATTAAATGGGCTGTCTTATATGGTTCCCAACCCATATACTGGACATGAACACTGCTGAAACGCAGCAAATCATATCTAGTGTGCGGTCAGTGGTCACCGTATAAGTCAGCTGTTCAATGAAAGGTTATTTTATTGGATGAAATTTGATAAAATATTTGATCGTGTACAATCGCCTTAGAGGGGAGTTCAATTGAAGTGGAATATTTGGTACTTTCCTGTTATAGGACACGTCTACTCATCTAGAGATATCGATAGTCGATATCGATAACCTATAATAACCAATAAGGTTATGTTAACCTATAGGTTATGTTAATAACGTATATTTTTCTCATATCGATGAGTATCGATACTTTTGAAGCTTGATGTCGACTATTGATATCTCTAGATAAGTAGACGTGTCCTATAACAGGAAAGTACCGAATATTTTTATTCTCAAAACAAAAAATACTATTTTTTTGCTAAGGATGATGCCCACATAAGCTCTAAGCTTGTGCGTGGGTAATGGAAGGATGATGATGAGATATGAATAGACCTACAGCTTTAGGTGGGTTCCGAACCACCGGGAAGCGGTTTTGAAGCTCATAAATTTTTGTATTTAGAGGAGCCGGTCACCGATACAACGGGAGTGGTAGGCGCTGTCTCTTATCTAATCTCACCGATTAGCCTCGCCTCTGCCACTGGGACCAACCCGCTTCCCTAACTGCACATACATTTGAAAGAATTACAAAATGAATTAATACATAACAGGATTCTTGTAAATTGTCAGAAAACAGCTGATTTAACGTCAGTGAACTAGCGTACATCAATCAGCTGTTTTCTGACAATTTAAAAGGATCCTCACCTAGAACGAGTTTGTGTGTTAGAAGGGTGACTAAGTTATTTGATACATAAATAAATAAATATTTGTAATATGAGGGTGAGACTAATTTGATTATGTATGAATGAATGCTACCATCCACGAGTAGCATATATTTAAGCTTTTATTCATTTTCAACACTTCAATCACCTCTTAGTTGAGTATATTGAAGAGTGGTAAGGCCCGCCGCAAAGTAATCCACGAACGTGGAAGTAGCCACGCCGTGGATGTAAGGCCGTGAGCCCATTGAGTAACTGCTATCTGACTTCAGTCAGCAACCCAGTGTTGCCAGATAACATTTGGCTGATAGGTTAGATTACACGATTACCCGAAAAACAGCCAAATGTTATCTGGCAACACTGGGTTGCTGACTGAAGTCAGATAGCAGTTGCTCCGTGGGCTCACGGCCTTAGGCCGTGGCTACATCCACGGCGTGGCTACTTCCACGTTCGTGGATTACTTTGCGGCGGGCCTAATAGTAAAGATTGATTGGATAGAAAAATATTGAATAGATTTAGCACTCTATACGTAGTTTAAAGACCACCAGGTGACAGAATCTTTCAGGCACTACTCACACCTGGAAACTTCCACATCGAAAAGCAACTCATCGCTCGGCGACTCAGCATGTGTTTTCAAATGACGACGCTCAGACTAGGCGATGTCGCCTAGGCGACATCGCCGCGCAACTGAGTTGCTCTTCGATCTGACATGCTGGTCGCCGAGCGATGTGTGGACAGATTCTATGTACAGAAAAGTGAGGTTAGGTGATATTCTAACCACATCAAACTGGAAAAGTAGGATTATTTGCTTTAAAAAGTAGTATTTCATCATTTTTTGGTCACTTCAACTTAGAAAATATCGAAGATAAGTTATAAAATTCTCAAAATATTTACTTTTTGAGAATATTGTGATAGTAGTCGAACAGCAACTCTGGCAACTAGAGTAGCGGCTGAGAGTATGACAAGCAACTGATGCATCGCTGAGTAGCCGAGCGATGAGTTGCTTTTCGATGTGAAGTTTCCAGGTGTGAGTGGTGGGTAAGAAGTAAAGATTGGCAGTTGCTTTGGGAAGTTGTTAGCCAATTTTTCTCAATGGTCGAACCGAGTTATTGCTTGAGGAACCCTACTTTGGATCACTGAGTAGGCTACGCATTTCAACCATAGATACGATTTGAAACCGCCTTACGTTCAGGAGTTCAGGTCGGGGCCTGCGGTGAACAATACAAAAAGATAAAATAAAAGTGAAAGATGAGGGATTGTTAAATTATAAATTGCAGTTCGTATATTATTTGACTCTAAATCCTTTATTCAATTTTGAAAAATAACTAGATGATAATACCAAGTTTTAAGAAGAAAAGAAAGTGTGGTCGTGTAATTTGAGGTTATGTAGGGAAAAGATATATCTTTAAGATACAAGTCTTACAAATAATGAAATTATCAACAGCCTCTATTGAATTTTCAAGTAATTTAACACCAAAAATAACTAGAAAATTAAAACTGAACAACTTTGCAAAGTTTTGCCGGTATTTACATCACTTGATGTAAGCACTATTCAATAGGATCTTACTTGAAAAGCTAACTTAGTAAACTATCGATTTGATCAGGCTACTGAAAAGGATAAAAGAAAATATTTGAATTGTATTGTAGGGCCAAATTAATTTATAAATAAAGTTAATTTACTGCAAATAAAACAGAATAATGACAGCAAGCATGTACATGAAAAACGGTATCAAAGCATTTGAAATAACTTACAGAAAATGCGTTTTCAGACGTAAAATCAGGTAAATCGAAGACCTATTTCACACAAATTGACAGAAATAACTTTTTTATACAATTAACGCCTCAAAAATACATAAATTTCGGACATTCATAGGCAGTCAACAAGACGAAGGCGGGCAAATTTCCTCAAAACGGGACATGAGATCGAGATGAGACATGAAACTGGAACTGGAACAGAAGAGAGGAACGGAAAGGTGGAACAAAGGACCGACGGCGAAAGCCATCTCAATCAAAATCAATTCAGATTGAATGATTCCAGAAGAACGCTATCAAATAACTAAAAATTTATTTCTATAAAATGTATAAATTCAACAATGATATCATGTTCATGTTGTCAATTAAACAGTACTGTACCGAAAAAATTTACAAAATCACTGAAAATCGTTGTGGGACGATGAAGACGATCAAGCCAGCCGCGAACCGTACAAAAGCAAACAACGAAACGAAACGAAAACTAACCTATATTGATCAAGCTGTTGATTTTGTGATTATTTGAAAGTAAAGTAGTGAATTACATATTTCTTCATTATAATTCAAATATTAATGGTTTATATGTGAGTATAGTTGTTTAATTTATAATGGTACTGTTGAAAAACTAGTCTTACCTACTGTCGATTTGTGGTTGCTGAAGTGTTAGGTTATCTTGAGGATTGTTAAATTTATATCGGTTAAAAAATGACTGCCCCACCAGCAGCGTTGGTGAATCGCAACAAAAAACATTTCATGGGCATTCCAGCTCCATTAGGTTATGTTGCTGGAGTGGGTCGTGGAGCTACAGGATTTACCACACGTTCTGATATTGGTCCAGCGCGAGATGCCAACGATGTCTCCGACGATCGTCATGCACCGCCAAGTAAACGCAAGAAAAAAGAAGAGGAGGAAGACGACGATGAAGATTTGAACGACAGCAACTACGATGAATTCACCGGTTACGGAGGGTCTTTATTCAGCAAAGATCCTTACGACAAGGATGACGAAGAAGCGGACATGATTTACGAAGAAATCGACAAACGTATGGACGAAAAACGTAAGGAATACCGTGAGAAACGTTTGAAGGAAGAATTGGAGAGGTATCGTCAAGAACGTCCCAAAATTCAGCAACAGTTCAGCGATTTGAAACGTGGATTGGTGACCGTTAGCGAGGATGAATGGAAAAGCATACCAGAGGTAGGTGACGCCAGAAATCGTAAGATAAGGAATCCTCGAGCTGAAAAATTCACACCGTTACCCGACTCTGTACTGTCTAGAAATTTGGGCGGAGAATCTTCAACCACCATCAATCCTAGCAGTGGAATCATGAGCGCTATACCGCACGGTACCGCTACTCCCGGTATGTTGACTCCCACAGGCGATCTAGATTTGAGGAAAATGGGTCAAGCACGTAACACACTTATGAACGTCAAACTCAACCAAGTATCAGACTCTGTTGAAGGACAAACTGTAGTCGACCCCAAAGGTTATTTGACCGATTTACAAAGCATGATCCCTACCTATGGAGGGGATATAAGTGACATCAAGAAAGCTAGATTACTGTTGAAATCGGTGCGAGAAACAAACCCCAACCACCCTCCTGCCTGGGTGGCTTCGGCGCGTTTGGAGGAGGTGACCGGCAAACTGCAGGCGGCACGTAATTTGATAATGAAAGGTTGCGAGGTGAATCCGAAATCGGAGGACTTGTGGTTGGAAGCGGCGCGCCTGCAACCACCTGACACGGCTAGAGGCGTTATTGCGCAGGCAGTGCGTCACATTCCGACTTCGGTGAGAATTTGGATCAAGGCGGCTGATTTAGAGTGTGAAACTAAAGCGAAAAGAAGGGTCTACAGGAAGGCGTTGGAGAATATACCTAACTCGGTACGTCTCTGGAAGGCAGCGGTCGAATTGGAGGACCCCGAAGACGCTCGCATCCTCCTCAGTCGTGCCGTGGAGTGTTGTCCGACGAGCGTCGATCTGTGGCTGGCGTTGGCACGCCTGGAAACCTACGAAAACGCGCGAAAAGTTTTGAACAAAGCGCGCGAAAACATCCCCACCGATCGTCAAATCTGGACCACAGCTGCAAAGCTCGAAGAAGCCAACGGCAACGTTACTATGGTGGGCAAAATCATCGAGAGAGCTATCGCGTCACTCAGTGCTAACGGCGTGGAGATAAATCGGGAGCATTGGTTCAAAGAAGCTGTGGAAGCTGAAAAGGCGGGCTCTGTACACTGTTGTCAGGCGATTATCAAAGCTATCATTGGACAAGGTGTTGAAGAGGAGGATAGGAAACACACTTGGATGGAGGACGCCGATTCTTGCGCCGCCCAAGGCGCGTACGAGTGTGCCAGAGCTGTGTACGCGCATGCGCTAGCCACCTTTCCTAGCAAGAAGTCGATCTGGCTGCGTGCGGCCTATTTCGAGAAGAACAACGGCTCCCGAGATTCTTTGGAGTCGTTGTTACAACGAGCAGTCGCTCACTGTCCGAAATCAGAGGTTCTCTGGTTGATGGGAGCTAAATCGAAATGGATGGCAGGTGACGTACCAGCAGCTCGAGGTATCCTATCGCTTGCCTTCCAAGCCAACCCCAATTCCGAGGAGATCTGGTTGGCTGCCGTCAAACTAGAATCGGAAAACTCCGAGTACGAACGCGCTCGTCGTTTGCTCGCCAAAGCTCGTGCCTCGGCACCCACGCCACGCGTCATGATGAAATCTGCCAAACTAGAATGGTGCCTCAACAATCTCGAACTCGCTCTACATTTGTTGGATGAAGCCATTAAAGTATTCCCAGACTACGCGAAACTGTGGATGATGAAGGGGCAAATTGAAGAACAACAAGGGGATTTGGATAAAGCGTGGGACACTTATAATAAAGCTATCAAAAAGTGTACGTCTTCTGTCCCCCTATGGCTCATGTTGTGCGGTTTGGAAGAGAAACGTAAAAACATGACTAAAGCGAGATCGGTGTTGGAAAAAGGTAGACTTAGAAACCCTTGTTGTGACAGGTTATGGTTGGAGGCGGTACGAATCGAATTTAGAGCCGGTATGAGGGATATAGCTAACACTCTGATGGCAAAAGCACTACAAGAATGCCCTAGCTCGGGTATTCTATGGGCTGAGGCGATATTTTTGGAACCCCGCCCCCAGCGTAAGACAAAGAGCGTGGACGCGTTAAAACGGTGCGAACATGATCCTCACGTACTGCTAGCCGTTTCAAAGTTGTTCTGGTGTGAGAGCAAAATGCAGAAATGTCGTGATTGGTTCAATCGTACCGTGAAAATCGAGCCGGACCTAGGAGACGCGTGGGCCTACTATTACAAGTTTGAACTGTTGAATGGCACCGAGGAAGCTCAGGAGGATGTGAAAAAGCGCTGTATCGCCGCCGAGCCCCATCATGGTGAGTACTGGTGTGCCGTGTCGAAAAATATCAAAAATTGGAGGCTGAATACGGAGCATATACTGGTGTTAGTCGCTAAGGAACTGCCGATTCCTATCTAAAGTGTTGGAAAGACTTTTATCAATCATCTTTCAACTTATTATCACAAAAAAAACATTCATAAAAAAATAGAAACAATCATCATAAAAAATAGAAATAACAGCTATCACAAAAAATAGAAATAATAATCTTGTTTAAAATAGAGACAGTTTGAATGATGCCCGGTCAAGGCAAGACAAGACGAGATTAGTCACAGTACTTCACATAGATGCTTATGAAGCAACACACACCGATTAGTCATTGCATCGGTGTGTGCTGCTTCATAAGCAAGTAAGTGAATTACTGTGACTAAACGTGACTAATCTCGTCTTGTCTTGTCTTGACTAACCGGTGTACGCCTAGCCTAAGACTATCAAATGTTTTATTAAAGGTCCTTGACAAACATATGCCCGGTTTCTCAGTCGTTCAATAAACAGTTTATGGATCCAATAGCACCATATGTGTTTTCGAATAAAAAAATTTATTGATTCAATAGTTTATTGAACAACTGAGAAACCGGGCACATATTCGTTAAAGATCTTTAATAAAACATCTGATAGTCTAATACGGGCCTTAGAAAAAGGTTCAAGTTCTAAGTACTTCTTAGCAGCTGATTCATTTCACTAAGTCACCAGGGCACGAGGTTTCTATTTGAAAAATAGAAACAATCATCATCTTTAAAACAGTGAAAGTTTGAATATTGTCTCCTTAAACGATGTAAATTAGAAAGAGATATAAGTTGGAAGTACTTGTTAGCAGCTGATTCATTTTACTAAGTCACTAGGGTCCTGTTTCATAAAAAATTAGAAGTACTGTAATACAGAAAAAGGTGGGACACGTAGCATATCTACATGTCGCACTATGTGATAAATTTAAATGTATATTGTATGTTCGTTTCTCTCCTGTATTTCAGGACTTGTAACTATGAAACAGGCTTGAAGTCCTGAAACACATGAAAGGCGAACTTACACTACACTTTCAAGTTCATCGCCTGTTATACCATGCTATTCATATGTAGTGTGTGTACGCCTTTTCCTGTCCTACAAGACTTTTAGATTTTAATGTAACAGGTCCCAGGATTGATGATTGATAATCTCTTACCTTTCAAAATTTTCAAAGTGTATAAAAATTCATCCACTATTACATTATTTAGCTATTATCCACTATTACATTGTTACAGCTATTTGAATATTAGCATTTTTTTACATTATTCAAAAGATAGGTATTTAAGTTCGTACTTTTTCAACCTTGTTACAATTCTAATTGAAGTGAAATTTTACTATTGTTAAAGCAATATATTCAAATTGACTATATATTTGAATGGACCTTCAGAATCTAGACTCTTATAAATCTCTATTCATTGACAATTCTGTTCATGAATAACTATTGTAAATTTCAATTCTCGATACAATCTTTTCATTAAGTTATTATTATCTCACTTTATTTGCTTGGAAGTATTGTAAATAAGCTTGAAAACTCATGATTTTATGTATTCAGTTTTTGACTTTGAATTTGGTTTTAGTCAAAATATATGTATAAACTCTACCAAAATGTGTTATGATTTGAATAAATTCCTTGAAGTCAAATTGATAGGATTGATGGAGGATTCAATTATTATAATACTGTAATTAAATAAGCAGCCCATTCAAAAGTCGAGCATACAAAATTAAACTTGTGGATTTAAATTTCTATGTCGATACAGTAATAACTTTATCAAAAACTTGTTAAGTGAAAATTGTATCATCTCTGTTGAGAAACTATTTCCTCTCGATTTTTCTAAAATTTTCATCAATACATTTTAAAAAGAAAAAATTCATTTTTTCTTTATGACCTAATATTGAATACGTTTTATCACAAAAATTGAATCCCCCATCAATATCCATATTCTTAGTTGTCTAATCAATCATCATTTTTATAACTAAACTATCTTATCAATAACAGGTCTTCTAATGTAGGCCCATCTACAATCGACTGATTCAAATTTTTATGTAACTTACATCTTTGTAGTAAACATACCTACAATCATAGTAACTGTAAATTTTTCCAGTACAAAGTTGCAATTTACATAAAATAATAGATCTGCTATTGATAAGGTAGCTTTGTTACAGTATAAAATTCTATAATCCATTTGTATATTTATTTTCAATGTAAATTGCAAATTTTTAGAAGAAATACTTACAATACTCTTTTAGTAACTGTAATATTCTTACTTCAAAGATTGCAATTCACATTGTAATAAGAGATATACTCATGAATTTCAACGTGAATTACATATTTTTAGAAGAATTACCTACAATACTCCTCATTTAAATGTGAATTGCATATTTTTAGAAGAAATAGGTACCTAGCATACTATCTTAGTAATCATGTAATATTCTTACTTCAAAAATTGCAATTTACATTGAAATAAGAGATATACTCTTGAATTATAAGGTGCAGTACTATCATTTGTAGTATATGATTCGAATATAATTTATTTGAAGATTTGTTACTTTTGACTGTTTCATAAAATGTTAGAAGTCTGAAAAAGGCTTAAGGCTAACATACACTAGACTGAGTGTATTTCATAGTAGGCGGTGCTATCAATGTCTAATGTGTGTCCGCCTTTTCCCTATTTTACAGGACTTCTAAGATTTTATGGAACAGGCTTCTTATTCACATAATCTCACCGAAAATACTTTACACCTTCTTAAATACTTAGGCTAGGCGAACACCGGTTAGTCAAGACAAGCGACGAGAGTCACAATTCACATAGTTGCTTATGAAGCAGCACACACCGATGCAATGACTAATCGGTGTGTGTTGCTTCATAAGCATCTATGTGAAGTACTGTGCCTAACGTGACTAATATCGTCTTGTCTTGATTAACCAGTGTACGCCTAACCTTACACCTTCAAGAGTCAAGGCCTGTTTAAATTGAGACACTTATCGTAATAGAGCTCTGTCGTAGATCAATCTAGAATATTATTCCTGAATAATATTGTAACTAGACTAGAGAGATACGAATGTAAGATTCGTATTCCTTGGTTCATTTTCAACTCAAATTGATGCCCACATGAGTTATCGACTTGTGCTTGGGATGATGATGATGAGAAAGGTGAATGGTCGTACAATTTTAGGTGGATTTCGAACCACCTACATTCCATTACACTAGGTGTAAGAATGAGAACTGGTAAATATTCAGAATGAATAAAAAGACTGAAAGTTGTCACAGCCACATATTTATTGAAAAAACGAGATACCGGTTTTGGTGTTACCTACATCACTATCAATCTAAATAAACTCTTTATTATAGAGTTTTTACTGTTTAGGGAGCTCTTTACTGTTGCGACAATTTCTTGTCTCTTCATTATGGATATCTACCACAATTTCACTACTACAACGAAAAATATTCAGGAGTTGGTGAAAGTAGAACCTGGATTGTTCTAAGATTTTTCTCTAAAATGAAATTTGTCTCAATTTTGGGGAGGCCTGAAGAGTAATTCAGATAAGAAATGTTGATTTACATAGCCACACACTATTGAACAAGTGATTGCTCTTGAGGAAAGCCCAATGAGGAAGCATTCTTGGTTTAACAATCTTCAATTGAAAATGTAAAGGATGATAAAATGCAATAACTGTTGATGAATGCATAGTTAGAACTTATATATAGGCTACTGTATTCATCAATAGTAAATTGCTTTTCCATTTCATTTTTCAAGGAAGATTATGTTAACTCAAATTTATATTGTCTCTATTTATCTATTAATTCAAATATTACAGTTTTCAAAGGACAACACAATTATTTTTATTCAGGTAATTATCATATGAAACAAAACTTAATAATTTGTAATGAAAAATAACAAAGAGATATCACTTGATTATATAATACAATTAATATACCGGTAGTGTAAAGTCATTTATCAAACTACGTTGCATAAAGGCCATAAACTATTGATGAAAAATAATAAAACCAACAAAACTCGTACTTAATAAACATATATTTTAATTTTAATAGTTTTTCACCATTTATTGAACTATTAACACAAATTTTTATACGATAATTTCACACACACATTTTAAAATGATCTAATTCTACTTATTTGTTGCCTATTGAACAAAACGTCATCGTATTTAAAATTATGATTCATATTTCTTGAAATTCACATACATCTATCAATAATTTAATTTATCTGATATTTTTGAACAGAAATACATCAGTTTTCAACGACGATTCAAATTTCTTGTAATTCACTTACATTATCAGAATCATTTAACTGATAAAAAATATTTTTAAACAAGATTACGTCATTAACATTCAATTATGTCTAAAATTTCTCGAGATTCACATTTATATAATTATTTAATTTTTATCCTACAAGAAAACATTTTGGAAAAAATTGTGTGAATACCCACTTTTATGTCATCTAATTCTAAATAATATCATTGATGTGGATGATTCTATGAGTTGAGTCAAAACTTTCACTACAGGCCTACAAATCAAAGTAGGTAATACTATATTTAAAATGAAGTAACATCCATAATATTCGTTTACTGCAACTCTGTCTTAAAATTCACTTGTGTAAGTCCATCAATAGACCTATACTGTTGCTTTGAAATCTTTGAAATATATATTTATGTCAATGTCAATCTGTTCCAATTAATGTTCGAAATATTTCTCTAACATCTTGTCTTTCACCTTATTATTGACCCCATCAAATTATTTTAATAGAAATTCGAACAAGTATTAAATGAAAAACACAAAACAGTAGGCCTATTGGTTGGAAATAATATGGTAGCTGGTCCATTTTGCTAAGGCACCAGGATTGAAAATGAATTGTTGCTCTTACAACTCTCATGACTGTAACAATATTTTCAACTGTGTTCAAGGTGTATGAAAATTCATCCACTAAATACAGCAGGATTATTTTCAATAAAACAGTTGATGTACGCTCAAACGTTAAATCATCTTATGACAAAAGAATCCTGCTATACCTACAATATTAACATGGCTGCTGCATCAAAGTAGATGAAATCTTAAATCTTATAACACTTTGAACATTATAAGAATCTGTAATGAGTTGATTCATTTTCAGTTCAAATGCCTTCAGAAAATGACCGAGTACCAGTAGGCCTATCATCAACTATAGCAGGATTCTTTTAAATTGTTAGAAACAGCTGATTGATGTACGCTCGTTTACTAACGTTAAATCAGCTGTTTTCTGACAAGTTAAAAGAATCCTGCTATAAAACCTTTTTCAAATTCACATAATCCAACATCATCACTCCAAGGTAGGTATCATTATTTCAAATCACTCTCATGGCGGCTGCACTGTATTTAGGAATGTCATATTTTTGAAATTAGTTCCTTTTTTGAAAAAAAACAACTATGTCTCAGCATGTAGTCCCTTGTAGATAATTGAGAATGCCACGTTTAAGGTGGTGACCCATGCTTCCCCCACTTCTTTTGTCCACAGGTCGCCGAGGTTTCGTTCAAGTACGGTTAGGAGCACTTTTTTGGCGTTCTGCAACAGAAAATTACAGTAGATTTAATAATAAATCATTATGAAACAAGATTTTATGAATCAGAACAACTTAAAAATGCCAGCTAGAACTTATAATAAAATAATTTACAGGCACAGGAAAGCAGAACTCATCTGCATAATATCTATGGTTTCACTTTGTCAAGACACTTAGGGCCGGTTCATGAGCTCGGGATTTAGCCAAGTCCTAGACTAAAACGGGTGGCTACCGTAGCATCGACAAACGTTTGTCTCGACAGCTTATGGGTTAGCAGCATAGAGAGCCCTTAGTACATAGTTTCGAGGCTAACGTTTGTCGATGCTACGGTAGCCACCCGTTTTAGTCTAGGACTTGGCTAAATCCCGAGCTCATGAACCGGCCCTTAGACTAAGATTGAATTACCTTATTGTAGCATCTTATAATAATGTTCAAGTAGGTATATGATGAACACACGTAAATATTACACAGTGTGAATCCACATACACTTTGTAAAGACAATTTATATTCATTTTCAAAGAGTATGAGAATTCATCCACTATAGGGATGCAGATAATTATGCTGATATTGCACAGTGGATTCTCATACACTGTGAACGCTATAAAAAGTTGTAATAAGCGAAGTAATAATATTGCTTATCAATCCTTTAGAAAAATGAAACAGCTATTACACTTCCATTGCAATATTAGTAAATTCTCAGCAGCTTATGTTTTTAAATGCTCATATATGCCTTCTTAAAGTGCATTACATAAGTTGAATTACTGTACCTACATTGCTTTAAAACAATGTGACACAAGTTTAGAATGAAGATTTTTAAATTATTAATTTCAAGTTTCAATTCTCTATTCATTGAGTTGGTTTCAATAATTATTTTAGTGTTATGTTCTAAATGATATATTTCAATATTCTTTATATTATATTTGGTTTCTTTTTCATTTTTATTAACTTGGTTTCATTTTTATTTTTTATTAAGTTAGAATCAATAGTATGGAATAATTGATGATTTCTGGTTTAGACAGAAAAAACAGCTATCCCCGTCTAAACTATAATTTGGATTATAAAAATCTAAATTATGAGTTAATTGTTTTCTTGCAATACTCACTTCAAAATGAGGTTCAAGTACGTTACGCTTGTAGTGGTTCTTTCCTAGCTGAACTAATGCGGCCTCTAGCGCGCTTTCATTGTCCAGATTTTCCACCACTTTTCCGATGGCTGTCATCACTTTTCCGACGATGTGCTCTTCGGCGAACTTTTCATTTGTCAGTATGTCCTCTTTGGAGGTGAGTTTTCCTTTGAAAAACGTGAGGTAGTCGGGAAACGAAACAAATAATCTGCAAAAAACGAATAATCAGGTTGATTATTATTATAAGTACCAGAACTACATCAGACCAAAGACAATTTAACTATTAAATAAGTAGCCTAGTTGAATATTTTACTATTATACTATTATTTTATATTATGCTATTATTTTATATTATACTATATTTCAATATTATTATATTCAAGTAGTATTAAGTAGTAGCATAAGTAGTGTTTAAATTGCTGCCTTTGATCAGACTGTGGTACTACATGTTGGGTTGCACCAACCGGGATCAACTATTCTAAATCAGCTGGTTCCATTTGATTAGCATTGTACTGATCCTGGATCAGAATTGATCTTCCTTGAGGGTTCCTTTCCGAAGGGACTCTTGAAAAGCGTTTCATGAATGAAATCAGCTGATTTTTCATTCATGAAACGCTTTTCAAGGTGCCCTTCCGGAAAGGAACCCTCAAGGAACGTTCATAAATACGGCCCATAGTCTTATGATTAATATTGTAATTTTATTAAAATATGACTATAATTTATGATTGAATTATAATTTTATGATAATATTGACTTTTGTCCATACAGTGTACTGTTTATGACAATAAAAATTCTTGATTCTTAGGCATGGAAATCTACATAATTATATAGGCATGGAAATCTTGTCTTGTCTTAATAATTGCGATAATAGCCTACTCATGAATTTTTCAATTATTTACATATTTTGGAGTTGATCGATGAGAAGCTATATAAATTAAGCCTAATATATTTATCGCATTAATGTATTTGACATTCCTTAAATCAAAATAATACATGAAGATTTCTTTTGCATAGTCAGTCATCAACCTTACCGTACTGAAGTAACATTGGAAATAATCATAGGAT